>CM040244.1:248248981-248287988 GCA_022545495.1 Chrysanthemum lavandulifolium
GCTTCAACTGATTGCTTTTCTTCTTAGCTTGTTTTCTTCCTTCTCCTGTGATAAAAGTTGGTCAGCAATGTAGTTTGTTTGATGATTTATTGTGTAATATCTAACAGTTGAGATGGGTTGAAAGTCGCCAAAGTGCATGAGATCCGATTTTGATTTACAAAATATTATAATTACTCTGTTGACATATTAAGTTTTGTTTGTTAAAAGGATGGATCTGCACACAAAGTGTTTCGGAAATGTGTGTACAGGTCATAGCTTATGTAACACAAAGCTTTTCTGATTATAGTATGGCATAACTGTGTAGCAGTATATGGTTTATAAATGGTTATGAAAGTAAATATAATAAATATATGGTTGAAAGAGATTAGAACCTAAGATGGCAAACTCGTGTGCACAACTTGGTCTGGCAATGAAGATCTGCAAACACAAACATATTTGTAAACAACAAAATGATATGATACTCGAGTGATACATCTGCACTTACGACTAAAAATCTGACCTGCTGAGGGTAAGTTGATGATTAGCAACAGAAGCACTGGTTCTGACCTCATCGAGATGTTGTTCACTTCTCCTACTTTGCACCTCTTGTTCATGATGACCACCTATATACATAGGATGAAGAAACAAAGCATAAGGAACACATTATAATGCGACAACAGTTAGTTGGTTGGTTGGTTGGTGGTTGGGTACCTTGGAAGAAATTTGACAAGAGCTTGAGCAGTGAATCAACGTTATAAGTAAGATGTTGAATTGAATCCTCTTGGTCGATAAGCGTTGCTCCACCCTCTTGCGCCAGTCCTCCTCAACAACATGAGTTTCACTCCTTGCTGACGTAAGTAAATTTCATTTTAAAAAAAAAACATTTTTCCTACCATTCAATCGTAACAAAACTATTATCGAAGAATTTAATCAGTGATACCTGGTTTCTTCATCCGATCAAGCACAATCCCAAGGTTCCTCTCGAGCTCCTCGAGTGTACCAGTATGCTCCATTTTCAATCAATTAGGGTTTTTTTTTACGACAAAAAATGATGCCAAACCGTGGCAACTCATATTAACACCATCAACAGACCAAAATTTTGCGATAACAATCTCTGTGTATCTCAAAGATCGGAATATGTTGTGATACATTTCATCAATGAAAAACGGTAATGATAAGGCAATGACAAGTTCATATAAAAATTTGTACTAAATTTGCACCAATGAAATGTACTTGTGATTAGTTAAATAGTAAGATACATAAAGAAACTGTACCTCAAAATTCTTCTTTTTAAGCCCATCAAGGACATCGGTGTTTTCTAGATATGCATCAATTTATAACCTGCAACTGCTGATATAGCAAACAGGGATTTAAATCTGGAATAAAAGTAGTTTATGAAAGTATACCATCGGAAAGCCCATAGCATGGAATCAATTATCCTCATCAAAATCTGATAATGTTTGCCCAATAGTAGATATTGCTTGTTCATAGGGATTTAAACCATTTCCTAGATAATGCAAGCTTTGAGAAGCGATATGATTTTGAACCTAATTAGATGGTCAACAACTGTTAGCATGTTTCACTTCAATTGATGGATTTAAAATAAATTACAAGTCCCACTCATTGCTCTTAGTAAGTTGATACCTATAATAAGTTGGAAGACTCGAGCCGTGCACGTGAAATTGCCTATGTCAAGCAGATGGGCCAAGTTTCCTCTCAGACTTGCATATTCAAATTTAGCGATTCAAAATGGATGACACGCATAAAGAGCAGCGGAAAGTGCACTTGCAAGACTGACACACAACTTGCCAAGAATAGGAGAACATCCCCGATGACATTCACTTTGCCTATACGTGAGAATGTTACTAATTATCAAATCTGTTGCCATCTCGAGAAGCTCTAAAAACCCTTTTCCCATTATAGCAATCTGCAAAAAAAAAGTAAGAAACAGTTAAAATAAAACTCCACTTGGCATACACAAACCAGAAAAGAGCAAACTTAAAGTTTTAAGCCATAAGTTTAACTTGCCATAATGTATGCATTACGATTTACAGATTTAATGGTCAATTCAATACCCCTTACATGAGACGAGAAGTATGGAACATCATCCTTTTAATCCAGCTTTCGTGCATGATGTCAGCAACTTCTAATCTGCGACGTATGGCCTCGAGCATGAAGCGAGTTGACTCAACAAACGATACAATCAGGGACCCAATTGCCACGATCCAAGGCTGTACCGCATGAGTAGCTTCATTGACTAGAAAAACTGGAAGAAATGGAATCGTTGTTCGAATCACAAAGCAGCAACTTATTACTTAAATAAAATGCTAAAAAAAATACAGTATACTTATTAGGTAAGTGGCTAACCGAAGATTCCCCGAGAGCCCAATAGTAGGAAGCTACAATACCGGCAATCACGGTTGAAGAGCATGCTATGATAAACTGTGTAGCCCAGTAGCACCCGATATAATGGAATAAAATTGAAGTTGCTATGTGGGGGGTGTATTGGATGCTATAGCCACAACAATCATCACAGCTAACCCTTTTAACTTTAAGATCATAAGCACAGCAATTTGTACTGCAATGGCTGCGGACTATTTGACCTGAACTGAAAAGATGGAGGGCAGCTGACAACCAAAACATGCAAATAACCGCAAGGATTAGGTATGGTATGACTAGGAAATATTATGAGAGCATGAACTTCTCAATGACCTTTGCTGCAACCTACAGGTAGATGAGACAAATTGACTTTTATATGTTACACAAACTGATGTTGAAACTTTTGGGATTACATCATTGACATATAGGTGCTCACCCTAAGTACTGAAGCTGCCATGAGGATCCACCTTACAATAGCTATGGATGATAAAAACAGCAACAATCATCACACATGTCATGAAAAAGCAGCAGCATGGATATGATGTTGCTCCTGAATAAAGCCAATTCATAAATACATAGTAATGAATATATAACACGCATTTTGTGAGTAACTGTGTGAAGGGATTGATCAATGTAAGAACATACCCTCGCAGTAAACATGATAGTATGGATCCATGTTCACCAATGATGGGCGTAGATAGCGTCGTCTCCAATCCATCCAGCTAAACCATGCAAAATAATGGAATATATTAAACTTCAAAATACACTGATGTGATGATTTAAAAGTTTCAGGATCAATAAGTTAGTACAATAGTACATATAATCTTACCTTTCATGTAGTAGAACATTGTGACTGATATTATGAGACCATTAAAGAAAAACACGGTAACCCATGGCATTCCAACAACAAAATGTCGAATCATTAAAAGCTATAGCAACGACAGGAATAGAGGCAAGAATCCACCCGATACAAGCAGCACTGGCCAAATCTGTATAAATTCAATGCCAAATTTTCATCTAATATAGCATTAGTCAAGTTGGATTACTAAAATATGGTACCAGATATGCCATTCATGTTGCTTTTCCAATGACCAATGACAACTCTTTCAAGTCGATCATCCCCGAACTGCAAAAAAGAATTCCAGTAAACATGCTTGCTTCAATTGGTAAAGTCACGTAGCAAATAAAAAAATAATATAATTATTATGGATTGCTTAAACATGATAGGACTAAAGCCTAATATTCAATACATGACAATATAAACTAGTAATGCAAATCAGTAGCAACAAACAGGTGACGTAGACAAAAAACAAAACATACGGATCGGTATCACATCTGACCGTTGTATATTAAACCCGAGAAACAACAACAAAACATGATAAAGTTAATGAGTTTGATCATCTAATAATTTATTTTCATAAAAACAAAGAGTAGTGAAAAATACCTTTCAATTTAGAACAAAATTATTAGCTTTGTGATCATAGGTACACGTACTTTGAGTTGAACAGCCTGCAAAAAATAAATGAAACAACAACAGAATTTTGAAGGCTTGGTTACTACATAATCATTGGGTAAGCCAGCCGTGATTATGTTCTTCTACCTGAGACCCACAGTTGTATAAGAAAGTTTATTCGCAGGCCTGGTATGGGGTGACTCGGTGTCATTTTTACCCATGTACAAGCATCCTCCCCCAATAAATCCACAAACAAAGCCTCTTCAAATGGTCATGAGTTTCAGTGCAGCACGTGCACCTAACAGTCATCGTTTAGAGGTATATTAAAATTTTATCGCTTATCTTAAATGTTGTAGAATAAAGTAATAAGCTCTTATTTTGACAAGTATGGGTGATAATGATGGACATAAGAAGACTTGATCCGATTAAATGGGCTTAACGTATGTGTATAAAAATATAAAATTATATTGAGTTGTTCATGTGTGCTCATCAGGTTCTTTACTTACAACCTTATTGCTTCTATGAGTTCATGATTTATGTGGTTGAATACCATTAATTGAATGAGCATCTTTTGAGATTATTAGAGGACCCAACAATTCATTCACTCGCGCCATGTAATGTTCAGGGGCATTTTTAATATCTTTTCAAAGCTTGACTCTGAACACCTCAACGACTAGCTACAAATTAGTCACCTACTGAAGTAGGGTTGGTTGTTCCGTTATACCTATCAATCCTACAAAGGAATGAACATCAGTCACACAGAAATCAAATATTTAATCAAAATGAGAACTCAATAAACGTATACCAGTTTGGTTCTCCGTTTCACATTTAGTCTCTGATTCCTCCTTCTCCTTCAACCCAACTGAAATTTTGCCACAAACATGCTTATTCTATGGTTATGGGGGTGTTTAGGATTAGGCAGTGCAACTACCTATTTGTTCAAGAGAAACAGATGTTCTCAAATTCGTATAACCCAATTTTGAACCAAATGTGCTACTTAAGAAAGAAAGGCAGAATTGTCCATGTTCAACAGATAGTATGATATAAATACTCAAGGTATATGATCATCAGTTGACGTTCATGTTTAATCAGGCCCGTACCAGAGAAAACTGATTTATATAGCATACGATTATACTGAGAGAGTGGTAAGTCCAACTGATAGCAATGCATAACAAATGATTCATGGAGTTGAAAACTGAAACATGCAGTATTTTATCTAAGTAAATAAATTATTTGATCACTCATTCCATCCATGTCAAGAAATAGAAATCACCTTTAAAGCGTGTTTAACTCATTGAAAAGATTAGTCATCGTGTAAACTTCCTCTGCGGCATTAAGGAGGGATCTTTTGATGCTACTGCTTCAAAACATAAGCCACGTGACATAAGAAAAAGCAATCATTAAAAAGCAATGATCTAAATATAAAAACTTATAGTGGGACAATTAAAATATACGTCTTGACCTTTTCTTTCTCTTGTTACATCTGAAAAACTCGGAATTCACTATTATTAATTAAGAAATAGGGATTTTTGATTTATTTTTTTATAGTTGAATCTAATTGTATCTTTTAAAAGATGGCATGTGACCGGCCCGACTTGAGCCGAGATGCTTTAAAACTGCTTAAATTGTTTCTTAAAAATATGTAGATCGACTTATCGAGAGTTTCATGTGTTTGTCCCTGATTCAATCAAAAAAGAAGTCAGAAATAAAGTTATTAAAAGGAATATCAAAAAATACTTACACGGAGCCTAGTTTCATGCCATCTTCCTGAAACTTCATTACGCGAAACCTTGTTTTTAGTCCATCCCTAGGCCGTATACTTGATATCAATTAGTCATGTAATTTAAGGGGTAACACAATGTTTTATGAATAAGGAAATAATGCAGCCTTGTCATTACAGTCAGATGTTGGACTTATAACGATGATCTGTAATGTCTACCATATAACTATATTATAAAATCCCTTTTATGTTGTCTATTAACCAAATACTCTCAGCTTAAACAAAGTCGATAATTGGTAAGTTCCACAACCCAAGCCAGTAAGAAACACGTAAATAACAGACATGCATCCAAACATAAATGCACACATGAATCTTGATTAACACTAAAGCAAGTAAAAAAGTAGATATACCGTTTCAAATATATAAAAATACTAAACTATTTAATCTAATTTAATTATTAAAAATACTAAACTATTTTATAAAAATCTGAGAAATTCACTAAAAGTACTTTGAATATTACTGGATCTAAGAAAAATATAAAAACACCCTACTGCTTTTTGAAATCAGCTGTTAAAAAGCTAAATAAGCTAGAAGGCTTAAACTTTTTTGAAAATAATTTTTTTTTTCAACTTTTTCTTTTGAAACTCAAGAGGGACTTCAAATAAGCATTTTTTTTCTGAAAGACTCAATCTACAAAAAGCTTACAATAAGCAGTTGTGACTGCTTATTGTTCACAGTTTTGATAGAAAAGCAAAAACCAACACCCTTTAGCAGATTATATGGTACGAAAAGAAATGAATAAGCACTTTAGAAAAGAAACTGAGTTTAGCAAATATTCTAGGAATAATAATGAGCTAAAAGGTCTAAGGAATAAGCACAAATGGGGAGCATGAACCAGTTTTGGAGTTCCTAAGTTAACAATGGAAAATAAGCCTAAAGGGATAAATAAGCACTATTAAGCATTAAATAAGCTAACCTATAATGAATCCTAATCTACTCTATCTAATAAGCTCCTAAAAGTCCTAAATAAGCTGTATGAAATCTGAAATAAGCTAAAGCCAAGGGGATGCACAGGCTGCTGTAGTGCAGTCCAAACAGGCCTAATGGGGCTATTTCAAGGGCAATTTAAACTACCAATAAGCAGTTACTAAACATTATAAAAAATACTATCAGCTATAGAACCAACTAAATAAGATGCATACCAAATTTCAGATCACAAGGCCTCATAATAAGCAAATTAAAAATCAAAAAGTGGAGCCACTTGGACATGATGGCTGCTGTAACAGAAGCAGAAAAATGGTCATTAGGCAGCTTTTGAGTGCAAATTTAGCTAAGATAAGATGAACCTAAGGCAAATAAGCTAAACATACATTGAGATGGGTGCATGAGGATGTAAGAAAAATACTTTTGAAAAGTTTTTGATGGAAAATAAGCTTGCAAAAAGCTTGTGAATCAGCAGCTATGCTGCTGCTCAGTGATGCAGGACAGATTAAAAACTATAAAACTAACTTGAAATACTTAAATGAACTTTGACATTAAAAGTCAAAGTGGGTACAAAACTATTTTTGGGTGTTAAATAAGCTTATGCCAAACACCCCTTATGGGGTGTAAAACTTACAAAACTGATTTTTTTCACAACTTAACTTGGAAAATTCTTATCAAAACTAAGTAATGACTTATCATAAGCTAAAAGAAAATAGATTGGGTGATGAAATAAGCAATTTGACTAAATAAGCACTAAGTGCTTATATCACAGATTTGCAATAAAAAGAAACTGAAAGCAGGAAACTTTTAACTAAAACTTTTCATTGATTAAAAATATTACAAGACAGAATTAAAACTAAAGAAAAACTACTTTAAAAGTAAAATTGCCTATTTCATCACCCAATCTATTTTCTTTTAGCTTATGATAAGTGATACAGTAGTTCTAAAATCTTTATCACGAAAAACTAAATCCCCACGTTTCCTTGCCTGCAACATATCCCTCATTTTTTGGATCCACTCGTGAAAAGATAGTTGAGACGTTTATAAACCAGATAACAGAGTTCAAAAGCGTGAGATCAGAAAATTGCACTTAAAAAAATGAATAATCAAATACCTCGTTGGTGCCTTCATCGTCTTTATAATGTGTCATAACTAATATTTGGTGGATGGCAATCAGATCCAACCTTGAGCATGCATCACCCATTGGAGACAGAGGGTATGGCTGGCGCTTCTTCATGTTTCAGGATCCCGAGCATCTGATATGATGGAACCTACAAATAACATGGTTTTCACTTTATTATTGCATGAGTATTGAGCTGAAGAAACAAAATCCACTGTAACTACAAAAGATGTGGCGACATGGGCGGGTCAGACGCGCAGAGTAACCGTCAAACTAACAGCTTTTGGGTTCTTTATTTAGTTTAACTAAACATTATACATGCATACCAGGGCAACAAAACGGGCAGTACCATATTGTGTTCTACTGTTTAAAGGTGTAATAATGAGAAATTGTAAAACTGATATTTATTTGATAACATTACGCAAAAGGACATATTTGTGACAAAAGTTAGTTCTCTTGTATATGGAGACTGAGTCCCTCTAGAAGCTTCTTTCTTAGCTTGCTCATGAGCCAGCTAATCACACAGATTTGCAGCTTCATATAATGATTCATCAAAAAAATGATCACCAACATTATGAAGGTTAGCTACGTTTGGCATGAGAATGAACTTTTCAATCTCATTTTCCCGACAACACGTAGATCGTAATACAGATTGGTTTCGAGGGAATGTTGGGAATTTTTATTGCTGTCTATGATAACTTTTCCAAAAGCCTTGTGCACATGGACATCCGACCTCCCTTCACTCACAAGATGCTCCAAAAACTGAGTAAACAACCAAAATCGGTTCCTGAACTCTAGTTTTTAAACGAAGGCGGGATACAGATGACTAACCAAATGATTATCATACGATCATGGTTTAATACTTACCTACAAAAGAAACAATAAGCGACCAGAACTTGAACTCAAGCACGAAGATTGACATCCAGTGAAATCTAGTGGGACAAACAAACCTTTGATTAATGAGATTGAATGATATTGGTATAGGTTTTTTTCTAGGTCGCCGGTGATCTTTGGTTGGATGAAGAGTAGGATTAGTTGGATTTAGGGTTGTTGTTGCCGTGATTATGTGCGATTGCTTTTTGAATGAATATTTAATGAGAAGAAAACTATGTTTCACCTTTCATTCCGGCTTTAAACATGGTAAAGATATATAATAAAATCACGATTTGATTTAGGGAAGCAAGTAATATTTATGTCAATATATTAACTTTGAATTGCAATAATATATCGCAACTTGTGACATGGTCTAATGGTTGAGGCTCTTGTAAGTGGACGACCAGCCCAAGGTTCGAATCTTGCAAGGACTATTTTTTATAAAATCCGGATTTAATTGCATGCGAATTTATGTTCATGAAATGAAAGTTATAATTTAAAAATTAAAAAAAATATATTCAACACAAATATTTAAAAAAATGCCACATGTGCTTAAAAAAATGCCACGTAAATTTGACATGGAAATATGACATGACATTATGAGATGCCAAGTGGCATTATACGTGGCATGCCTCCTCTTATATATATATATATATATATAGAATCTAGATCAAATAAGATCATGCTTAAAGTTGTTAAAATGAGATCGAACTAAAATTTGACAAGAGATACTCTCCTTACAATAAAAATAATTTTTTTTATTTACTACAACTAAAATTGTTAAAGTTTCGATATATTTCTTTTTTAAAATTTACGAAACCTAGGTGATACACTTTGATTAGAAGTTTAATGTGTATCAGGTTTTTGTATGTGTATCAGGTTTTGGAATATTTATTAGTGTAATGTGTATCAGGTGTATCACTAATCCAAACTCATGTATCATTTGGTTATTAGTTGTTAAAATGTTAATTTGTATTAAAATATTATTTTTTTGTGTATGATTGCTAAAATTGTTATTTATAAATGTTTTAGTGGTTTTTTAGATTTGATCTTATTTTTACAACTTTAAGCTTGATCTCACATTAACCCTCCCCTATATATATATATATATATATAATATATATTATATATATATATATATATATATATTATATATATATATATAATATATATATATATATAATATATATAATATATATATATATAATATATATATATATATAATATATATTAGAGTGAGGATATGTGGCGGATTTTTAATTTTAGTGCGGACGTACGGATAGATCTGGTCCGCCCATTTCAGATCTGATCTTGACTTTTTGTAAAAAAGTCAAGATCTGCGCTAACTTCACGGTAGCAATTGACCATGTAAACGATTTTTTTAATTTTTTTCCTTTTGAGC
Source organism: Chrysanthemum lavandulifolium (assembly GCA_022545495.1). Taxonomy (NCBI): domain Eukaryota; kingdom Viridiplantae; phylum Streptophyta; class Magnoliopsida; order Asterales; family Asteraceae; genus Chrysanthemum; species Chrysanthemum lavandulifolium. The sequence goes on from CM040244.1 coordinate 248,258,892, forward strand.
GAACCTTACTATTGTTATCTTCTTTCATTTTTTTATTTTTTCATATTTTTCTGAGCACTTTTTGTTTTCTTGGTTATGAGTTCTACCATGATATTAACGATATTTATGAGTCCTACTGTGATATTAAGAAACTGTGATATTATAAAATGGTGAATTGGTGATATTATAAAACCAACTGTGATAGTAAGCTTTTTTACATGTAAAAATGACTTGTGATATTAAGAAACATATGATAGTTACTATGATATTAACAATTTTATTGAAAAAACATATGATAGTTACGGTGATATTAACAATTATATTAAAAAAGAAGAAAAAGACTCTGTGATATAAAAAGTAACCGTGATATTAACATTTTTTTATTAAAAAAGTTACAATGATATTAATAATATTAGTAAAAAAAACAAAAAAGTACTGTGATATAAAAAAAATTAGTGTGATATTAACAATTTGTATTTAAAAAAAAAAATTTATGTGATATTAAGATCAAATCTTGACTTTTTTACAAAAGTCAAGATCTGATCTTGACTATGTCAAGATCAGATCTTGACTTTTGTAAAAAAGTCAAAATCGACCTTAATATCACAATACCTTTAATCATGAAAACGATTTTTTTTTTGATATATATATATATATATATATATATATATATATATATATATATATATATATATATATATATATATATATATATATATATATACTAGTAGTATAAAACTCGTCCGATGGACTGTATGACTTGTGGTTTTTATTTTAGGATTTAGTAGAACAAATATATACTAAAACTTAATTAAAGTTAAATGAAACGGTTAAGATCAATAGTCGATGTTACCGTATCTATAGAACTGCTAAAAGCGATAAGTACTTTGATTTGTGGTTTTTATTTTTAGGATTTAGTAGAACAAATATATAGTAATGAGTTATTAAAAGTTAAATGAAACGGTTAAGATCTATAATTGATGTTACCATAATTCATAAAACGCTAAAAGGTGTAAGTATTTGATTTTTGGTTTTATTTTTAGTGTTTAGTTGAACAATTATATACTAAAAAGTAATTAAAAGTTAAATGAAACGGTTAAGAACTATAATTGATGTTACCATAATCCATAAAACGGCTAAAAGTAGATAAGTACTTTGATTACTTAACATGTTTGTCTTTTTCTTAAAAGTAGGTAAGTACTTTCTAACATTTTGTTCTAAACATTATTAATCATGAACATCTTTTACATTTGATAATATTATTAACATTTATTATTATTATTTTGTTTTTCTTAATTATGTTTATTTAGTTATTGTATATAGGTGCTTCCACTATTATTTTACCAAATTTAGACATATGTAAAACAGATCTCACATTATCTGCTCTCTTATATCATACATAAAAGTAAAAATATATCTCAAATATAATCTAGGTTCATAGTTTGACACGTGATAGACCCAAATTTATTGTTCATGAATGTTTATCTTTCCGATGGAGGTGCTAATTAAGGGTCGCTAAAGGTTTTTAGGTGTTCATATTTGTTTTTTGAAGACCCAACGTGTTTCCGATTTTCCTTCCAAAATTGTAAGTGTTTGCAATCTCCTTATGATTATTGATTAAAAAGAACTTGTATTTAGGGTTTCGTTTGTTTGTATTTTGAGGGTTTTTATTTAGCCATTGAAATTTAATTTTTGAGTGCTCTCTGATAGCAGTCAAACTCATTTTGTGTTTATTTATTTATTTATTTATATTTTTTTTCATCCTGTAGTTAATTTGAAAAGTTTAATTAGAATAATTGGTGATGTCATTGTTGTTGTTGATGTCGTCGTTGTTGTTGATAGTACTGTGGGTGTGACAACATTTAACTTTTAATTATCGTTAGCATATCATTCTTTAGCAAAAGAAGGATGTTAAAACTTTTTATTGTTGTTTGTGAGTGAATGATACATTGAATCTTTGTCGTTTAGACCTTTAGAACATTTTTTCCTTTGATATATTATTGTTACAAAAATAAATAAGCTTATTAGCTTTTCCGACACCCTAAAGGGGTTAGTTTTTCTCACCACAATATCTATAAATAGTTTGAAGGATTTAACATTTGTAGATATCATTTTGGAACGGTGGCTCTCAAATTTCAAAACTACCGTATCCGTCGACCAACCTAAAATGTTCACACATATTAATTAATTATCATATTTGGTGATCAGAAATTACTTTCATGTTATATAACTTCAAAAGTCATAGCATATGTTTTGATTCATACGTCATAATTTATCCATTGTGACTTCTTTTATCCCTATTGTGCTTCAAGTAGCTTCGTGCGCATAATGGTCATTAATGGATAATAATGTGAAACAATCATTGAAAACATATGTTATCACATTGTACTAGGAGAAATGACTTAAATCAAAAAGCTTCGTCATCACCGTATAAGGTAATCGCCCAAGTTATAACCTATCAATAACGAAGGCGCCTTCCAAAATTCATTATAATTTTTTTCCTTCCACGTCCAACTAATGAAATGTTTTATATACCAATTTTGTTACATATGATACCGGTTTTGAAACTTAGTGCACGCATCCTCACCTTAATGTCACCAATGATACATAATATAGGATAATAACTTAAAAACATCATACTTGTCCAAAAATACACTTTAGGCATCAAACAAAATGTTTTGCTATATGGATATTGAATTTCAATTTCTGATCGTTGAGGTACTTTGTGAAATTTTGCTCTCAAATTATTAAAATACAGGGCAAAATGTCACAAAAGTACCCCAAAAGTCCGAAATTGAAAGTTTAGTACCTCATAAAGTCCGAAATTGAAAGTTCGGTACAGATAAGCAAAAAAAATTTGTTCGACAGCTTAAGTGTATTTTTGGACAAGTATGATGTTTTTTAAGTTATTTTCCCATAAACATACACAACATACAAAATTGCTTATTTCATGTCCATACATCATATAAAGAATTTCCTATTAACTGGTTGCAATATGAAACAAACCTTAGTATTTAATTAGAAACTCTTGTAACATAATGGTGGCATAAAGTACTCCAAAAAAATGGAAATCTTAGATACTTTTTCCTTCAAGCTTATCAAAATAGCCAAGTATTATGGGTTTTAAATGTTAACTATTATATGAATAAATCACAAACACGCCTATATATTTCTTCGCAAAAGCTTAGCCAAGCCATTCTACGCTGGGTTCATCTTGTAATGAATTACAAACTAGGTTAGCCCGCTATAGTCTTCAAATTCTCAAGTTCCTCATTATTCAAGCAACACTTCTACCACAAAAGTTGTGTAGTGTGCTATATACAAATTACAAATGCTCCAATTAGTCTTTATTTATCATAAGGAACTCAAAGTTATTGTCTTTGTATCAAACTTAAGTTTTTCTTAAAGCTATCACCTTTGACCTAATTGACCCATTATGACCTGGGTTCATCACCATGTCTCAAACAAAAATAGATATTGGATACTTGTTCACATGTTGCACCCACTTCCTCTATATACCGCCCTCCGTGAATAATATTTAAGCAAAGAAAAAGATATTAGTAACTTTATCTACTATCTATAAGAATCGTGAATGATCTATCAAAATTAATGTGTTTACAACAATTACTTCAACGATAAACTATTTTAAGAAAGATTGGCCAAAATGTAAGTCAATACAACATAGAGACTCTAGATATTAATGACCAATTTGCCCAATCAAACGCCACCCAAAAGCATGTTTCCACCCTCAACACACGCCCAAATATTATGCAAGATGGTATTTTTAAGAAGCATATCAACAAACACGATAGTAATAATGCTTATAGTATGACAAATTAAACTTTGTGTATTAACATTTCACAACCCGGTGATTATAGTTTTGGAAAATTCATCCAAATAGACACTAATGTGTGGTTATTTTGACTAAAAAACATAATAATTAGATTATCATCTTCAATATGCAATACCAAACACACTTTTCTACATAAACAGAAGTATAACAAACCTTCCATTTATCCACATATCTACGGTTGTTGCAAGTAGCTTAGTGTTAATACCCTTCACGATATCAGATCAACCTGTATATCTTTTTACACGTGTTCCACTGTGGTAAGATTGTAGAAACTATAAAACTAACATTTACTTTAAAGGTAATAAGTCATTGATAAAAAACATGAAGTCCGTTTATGACCTAAAGTAATACATCCTGTTATATATACGATATTTATTCAAGCATCGTGAGTCACATTCCTTGCACAACCCGCAAAAATCGAGTGTGATTGCAAAATCGAGTGTTATATATGCATTTCGCACCCTTCAATCCCACCAAGTAGAGTAGATATATCATATATCACAATAATATAGTTTGTTGTCGGATCACGCACCTCATCGATATGAAGAAGAACAAACAGTATAAGAAAGGACCATTCTAGATTATATCGGAAATTGAGATGCAAAATTTTAAACACGGGTCATTTTATAATAAGTCATACAAGATTTTTTAGGAAATATATTTAATTAATGTGTCACAAGATTTAACATGGCTTAACTAAATTCTTAAACGATAAGGTTCATCATTACTCAATCATACTCCTAGAATAACATCTATTACACGCTTTACATAGAAATTTAGTTTATCGCCTAACCAAAACTCATCGATTTGAGATAAAATGCACAAAATTGAGCAATGTGACGTAAGGATTAACCATGTCTTCAGATGTGGAGACGGTTACCTTCCCATCTTTTATCCTCGATTGATCTGCACTCCATGAAATGATAGTAGAGCCGATGATTAAGGTTCGTGTTTGTCTCTGCTCCAAGATCGAAATTCTCACCTTCCCTATCAAATTTCCAATTTTAAATGTTATAATCTATCTATATTCAAGAAAAGATATAGCCATCAGTTTTCCAATTTTAACCATCTTTAAGGACAACATGCAAATGCTTAACCTTAATATGTTGTTTGGGAATTATAGCTAAAACTAATTTACTATAAATTTGAGCATGTTAAACAAAAACAATATCAAATGTCATTTTGCACTTACTTTGGAGTGTGGTAGCGGTTGTCAAAGAAACCTTTGCTATCATTTGTCCAACTGATAACCGGAAATTTTACCGTAATAAAGCAAAAACATTATCCACCAATTGCAAAACCGAACTTTCTTAAGGGAAGTAACAAATCCAATCACTTACCCATGACAACGATCGCTCAACTTTCTTCTCATCAATCCGATTACTTTAGCAAAGGACCCAATCACTTCTACTTGAACTAAGAGCATACGCCAAGTACTTAGCATCCTCACTAACAAAGATGCGTGGTCAATCTACACTGCTCCTTCGTTATTTAGTCATTTAGATCAAGCAATACCTCCGCTTTCCATCTAAACTACCCGCAAACCCATCAAAGAAAAACTTAATCTATGCAACAAACAATACCAACATAACAATATCTGTTTGTATATGGCAAAAAAATATTAGTTATTAGTAGTCACAATTTTAATTAGAAGCCAACAGTATTAAATGATTTCATGTTATAGCTAAGTAGATAAAAGTGGACATTTACTAAGGAGGATTTAGTCTCTAATACTATGTAAAAGCAATTTAGTTACATAATAATTGATAGTAGTTCCACTGGTGTCTTTTGCTGCATGCGGACAAAGAATATTGTAAAATTGAAGCTATCAACATAGTCAATCCGCTAATCATGGACCATGGTAGAGATCAAAACTAACCCGGATGCATGGAAGGACTAAGAGAGGATCCGAATTCTTGAGGCATAGGGTTGCATCCCACCTAGTCATGAACACCAAGTGCCTAATTAGACCACCGTGTATTAGTGTTTATGTTTGATTAGTATAAATTGATAAGAAACCCGCATAAATTTATAATAGTTTCAATCAATCTTTGAGAACACAACATCTTATCGAAAGCCATGTTTTCACCAAGAGGGTTCATGGTAATCGCCATGATATATGTTACTAATGTAGTAAAACTAAAACATCCGAAAATTATTTCAGAAATTTGAATGCATCAAGAAACCCTATCAAAGTTTACTTTTTGTCATATATTTTCGATACGTAAATAAACTCCCTATAGCAAGACTCAAGTTTGTATGATAATTTATTAATGGTTTAATAAGTTAGTGTTTAGACCATTAACTATAAAATATAATACATACATTAATCAGAACTAAGAATTCTTGTGGTTAATATAAACATAAAAAATTACCTTGTTACCAAAGAAGATACAATCCCATGAGTTGCAATAAAAAGTAGCCAATCTCGGGACCTGGAAGTCTGGAACATTATGCGTGAACACTTCAAGATAGTGACATTGACAGGGGGTTCTTCATCTGCATAGCACCTGGAACTCTCCTTAATGCTTCCTATTAAAATGTCACCGGGAAAGGTTCTTCTTTCCAATTCGACCCAAATGACATTATACTTTACTATTCTTATCTTTAAATATGATTTTATAAGTTGTTGTCCAAATATAGTGTAGTCCTTTTTGACGTTAGTCATGAGTTTGATTATTGATCTATAAATCAACTAATCAATAGAATCAAAAGTAACTACTTTAAAATAATACATGGATATACCAAAAATAAAAACATATGCTAATAAAAAGATGAGAATACAAATAAATGCAAGAAATATGGTATAATTTGTAAATTACAACAATGTTTAGACACAAAGACCTTAAATTCTTTGGTTAGGTTAATTTACTCAAAAATAAATCCCAAAGATACCTTATTTGTCCATGTTTCTTGCTACTCATTCGGTATGCATCCATTCGCAACCTGCTTGTGGATCGCTCGCTTAAACAAAAATACAAATTTATTCCTACAAAATAAATTTAATAAACCGATATACACCCAAATTGCTAGTAAGATGTAGAAGACTTAGATGTTGAAATCAACGACAAATGAAGCATGATAGAAAAATAAGGCATACGATTTTGATAAGGTGTAAACATAATATTAAATAGTATTAAAATATAACCGAACTTATCAAATCCTCTCATGATTATTCAACCGACATAAGAACACATGATGCTTCAAGTTAATGGAAACTTACCTCATTCAACATCCTATGTAGCTCATCTCTTGCCTCAACAACTCTATCCCCCTGCTGTCGCCGACCACAATGATAAGACCTTATGTTGTTGGAAGTAGTGCCTCCATAGTGACTAATTCGCACATGCAACACTTTAATATAAGATTCTCGAGTGTACCCGGCCTCTGCTACCGATATTGGTCACTCCTGTATGTATTTTAACATACAAATGTGAAATGTATAATTAGAGACCAATTAAGAGTAAAGTAATTAAACTCCTATTCCTACCTTGTCTTGACCCCGACATCCTAGACATTGAAGTTGATGTTCTTGTACTCGACGCTCCACATTAAACCCTTCAAAGAATCACATATATAACCGTGAGAAATTGAGCTAAAGCCTAAAGTCGACGATTTCATGATGAATGAAAATGCATTCTATGTCGTTAAACTTGTCGATAGCAACAGAGATTACTGTGTTATATCCAACAATATACATCAAGTCTTCCCACGCCTACAATTATTTTTGTTCTTTTATGACCTATTCTATATCAAAAGTGTGCCATTGTACCTTTAAATGGGTCCGCATTCTGAGCCACCCATCGATATTTTAGAATGTTGTAAGGAGATAACAATGTGAAAGACGTTGCTATCTCCAAGGATATCGTAGTATTGGTGTTCGAATGAGACCTCGTACTTTTGAGACACGCTTTGGACAGTGTTTAGACATATCTAAAAGTCTAAAATATAAGGTTCGAAAGAGGCCATCATAGTAGATTTGCATTATAGCCATGCTTTTCAAGTTAATATAGGACATATATATACATATCTCATACACATCCAATAATGGTTCAAAAATACTTTCTCCACCCATGACTTATAATTATCTCCAACTCCTCCTCGACTCCATGGAACGTTTACACAGTAACCTTCTCCACCCATGGAACCAACTCCGCAAAAATTTTATATCTACAATTAATTGATATATAAAACCCGTTAGACACAACAAAGATAAGCGTACTCATGCGTAATAAATTCGATGCTACCACATGATTATAGTCTAAAACTTTTATGAAATGATTTTGGTTACCTCATGGGCGCACCAGATCAGGATAGAATTGTCCACCTTCATGCCTATGTAAGGATATATACAAGACCTATTAAATCAAGATCATGAATATAGATTTACATCAATCACCAAGCAAGCAACGGAGACAAGTGTCGTGATCTCGTGACAACCGAACCCAAACATTAATAGTCACAAAAACAAATGTACACCGAAAGGAATACAAAAGTGTCACATAGAAGATATTGAGGATTTGCCTTCGTAAAGGCAAACCCTAGCAAGATGCTCTATTTTATAGCTAAATGGAGAGTAATCATGGTCACAGACTTGTATGTACGACTCGATGTTTTTAGTTTTAAAACAACAAATTTTCATATTAATGTAGAATATTATAAGAAAGTGACATCAATGGATGTGGATCACCGCTTTGTTCTCGCTCAAATATTTTCGAGTGCCATTGCGGTGGTGTACATCCCGCAAATAGATGGGTAGATTATCGGTTTTAGTTTTATATCATTTTCCTAATGGACGTGTCTTTTAAAGCGCTTATATGAGAAGTCAAGAAACTATAAACAAGACCCAATAAACAATTAACACTTTTGCTCCCGCACTGAAATGCTAAAAGCACCAACTGCTGCATTGTTGTGCGCATGTAATCCCATTGCATGTTTGACACCAAAGATGATGACCAGAGGACGACCGACCCATCGTATACACATAGATTAATTAAAATGGGTAAAGATGAGTTTTTATTACCATGACCATAGTATTTAGATTTATTTTACCGAGCAAAACCATTTTTAGCACGCCTGTAATATATTGTTGTGGCAAGATCAAGACATAATCCTCGCAAGCTCTGCAACAAGTCTTCAATAATTGTTGGCATAAGTATCTCAAGTAAAATAGTCGCCAAACAACCAATTTTTACCAATTTAAAACCAACAAAAGGAACAAACTTTGAATCTTTCTCCAACATGTCGAAGGTTCTAAACAAAATATCAAAGTTAATACTTAATCAACCAAATATTTGCAACTATATTCCTTTCAACTCATTTCACATATAGTCAAGAAAACTAAAGAGCATTCACCTAATGTATATGTATCCATACCGATGGATGCAAAGAGTTTAAAGGAATTGACTCATAGAGTTCATAAGAATCGACTCATATAGTTCAAAGGAACTGGACTCAGAGAATTCATAGGAACTTGACAAGTAGAATTCATAAGAACCGGATCTCAGAGATTTCAAAGGATACCATAGAGTTCAAAGGAACTGGTTGATTAGGTGCATCCGCCAATAGAACCTCGCAAAAGCTAACAATTACTATATAATCGTAATATGAATCGTTGTTTGGAATCTCTTAAAAAGTTTACCCTTCGGTGATGGTGACTTCTATGAATACGCTTAGATTCTTTCTCAAGGCATCTAACATTAAAAATTCAAGATAAGAAGATATCCTAATCAATAATAAAAATTTCATCAAAAATTGGTCGTACCAGTACCATCGTCATTAAGCAGCCATTTATTATCATTATCTATTGAGGGAGGTAAAAATGCAAGTGTCAACATGTACAAATAGGATCCATCCATATGATAGTGTGTAGGGGTAAAGACGATTGTTTCAAGGAAAAGTATTATGTAAGTGTAATCAAACATGAATCACATCAAGTCATCTTACATTGGATCGAAATAACACAATTGCATGTACACTTCATCTTCAAACTGCAAATACAAAAATAACACAAATACACAAAATAACATTAAATTACACATGTATTATGTTTTTATGATTATGAGAATATAAAACTAAAATACGAATCAGATATAAAACATACAATAGAGTGCCTTAAATTGGTTTGTGAATAATCCGCAATACACAAAATTAGGGTTTTGTGATTTTAAAGTTCACAGAGAATTTATTTAGGGTTTGATATATAAAATGGATAATATATTTTGTTTTGATATATTAAAACGAATAATATATTTTGGATTATTATTGAATTTTGTGCTTCAAAATTATTGTCTTTATCAATTTTAACTTGAAACTAAATAACAAACAGTTGGATTGCTCCACGGTTGTGATGCTTGTTTATGGTTGGTGACATCCTATGTTCGAACTCGCTAGTCGCTTCTTTTAAGTTTCAATTTTAACAACCGAATTTTATAACTAATTTTAAAATTTATTAAAAAAATTGTACATATATTAATTAAAACGCCACATGTCATTTAAAAATTAAAAAAATGCCACATAAACACAATGATGACATGGAAATATGACATGGCATTATCGGATGCCAAGTGGCATTTTATGTGGCATGCCTCCTCTTATATATAATGTATATATATATATATATATGGGGAAATCTTAGTTACACCAAGGTGTAGCCAACTTAGCTACACCGCAACTATAAACCCCCGCGGGTACATAGTGAAAAATAAAATAAAAACCCCACACACGTTGACAGTTGCATATAAAGTCATCATGTGTAGAATCAACTTTTTTGAATGATGAATTTGAGTAGTTAGTTATGGATTTATATGCAACTGTCAACGTGTGTGGGGTTTTTATTTTATTTTTCACTATGTACCCGCGGGGGTTTATAGTTGCGGTGTAGCTAAGTTGGCTACACCTTGGTGTAGCTAAGATTTCCCCTATATATATATATATAATATATATATATATATATATTATATAATATATATATATATATATATATATATATATATATATATATATATATATATATATATATATATATATATAGTCTTTATTTTCAGAACCCACCTTATCTGCGAGAACTGCGAGAACCACTTATGTACTCTTAATAATGCATAGTGTGCAACATATCAATGCAAAATGACATTTTGAAAATATCTATATATATTTTTTAAATATTAAACTTTTTAATTTAATTCGAAAGGGTATAATAGTAAATTACAAATTTTATTTTATTTCTTTTTTGAACTTTTTTGTTTACTAAACCCCTTTGTGTTTTTTTAAGATAGTATTTTTCAAATTCAGTGTATATATGTTTTTAAGCTAACATGTTTGGTGCATACATGTTTTTTTTAGGATAGCATATTTCTAGATTTAGTGCTAAAATATATGTTGCCAGAAATAGTTAGGTGCATATGACTTTTTTAATATAATAAAATCTATAACAAACTAAGAACATAAATGTTATACACAAACTTCGATATCGATTGAAATATAATTAAAATACAAATTTCTAAAAGGCATAAATACATGAATCTAATCGATCTATACACGTGAGCACTAATAAATATTCAACACAAAATGGACATATGTGCACACTCATTGTTATTATTTTTAGAAGTCGGACATATATGCACACGCGTAGCCGTCAATATTTTTTCAAAAGTCGGACATATATGCACACACGTAGCCGTGAATATTCTTGTAATCACACCTGATACAAAGAAAAGTTCAAAAATTAGCAACAATAAAATTATTAAAATAGAATTGTGTTGAAATACATATATGCAACGACTAAAACATGTATGCACAATTGTTAAAATACATTCTTGTAATAATTGCTTCCGTTTCTTTTTTATTATTACACATGTATACACACTTGTTAAGATACATATATGCAACTACTAAAACATCTACATAATATTATTTATATATTATTTTTAAAGTTATGTTGAAATTATTAAATATACATGAAGTCTTTGAAAAAAAACACCCAATAATTACACTTACTTAATAAACATACATGTTTATGAGTATATGCATGTTTTAGGAAACATACTTGTTTAGCAAACACGACGTCTTTGAAAAAAAAATTACACTTACTAAATAAAAAACATACATGTTTTAAGCATTCTGTTTATAAGCAATCATTTTTTAAAACATACATGTTTAAAAACATCATGTTCGCAAAAAAATATGGTTTTCATTAGTTAGATCCCACTAATTAAAACATATATTTTTTGGACATGTATGTTTTTAACCTAACAAAACTATGAAAACCAAAAGTTTAAAATGGAGTGTCAAGCACCATCCGTTTCGAGGTCTGTGTTTCATATACAATAATTCACGAGCAGCTACTTTGGACTTGCAAGCAGTTACATATTTTATGCATATAATCCATCAAACTTACAAAGAGAATAACAATAATAAAATAATCATGTGATTTAACTGTCAAAGCCTCACTTATTTGACCATCTTTATAGCCCCAAAACAAGAAAAAGTAAACAAAACTTAAAATCATTCATTTAGTCAAATGACTGAAATATAAACATCAAAGTAGGTTCTACTAGGCATATAAGCCAAATCTTTCCCCTTGCTTATAACTTCACCTAATCTATCAGTCTATTTGAGAAACAAGAGCACCATATATTCACAAATTTAACAAAACAATATCTTAGAAATATTTGAGAAACAAACGCAACATCACCAAAACAACATATTCATAACCACTTGAAACAAAAACCCAGTAAACATTATAACATTTACCCGTGACAGCAGCAGTTCCAGTGGCGACAGCGGCGCATATTTCGGCGGAAGCAACAGTAGATTCCGGCAACAACGACGATGTCAGGAGTGTTATAAAAACCGTGATCCGTAAAGTAAACACATAGATCTATTAAAAAAAAACTATATAAATTAATATATATATATATTGATCTAGAAAAACCACAAAACATGGGGTTTTCACATAATCTTTTGTTAGTGGCTTCTTTTTATTTTGAACGTGGATATACCATCGAAGTGAAACCATGGTATTATGTAACGCCGCCGCTGAAAAATAAAAACCATCGTCTTTAATGATGGAGATAAGAACGTAATCGTTAATGATGGAGATAAGAACGACTGGTTTCAATATAAGAACGTGGTTGTCTTCTAACGTTCTTATTTTGTTTTTAAATCAAGAACGATGGTGGTTGGCTTCTAACAAACAATCAAGATAAGAACGATGGTGATGGAGAAATCGAGAGGCGGCGGTATAATCTTGAAGAAGGGAGAGAGAGATGTGTGAATGTGATGTGTGGTTTACATATGTAACTGATTCTCTATAAAAGCTTTTTTTTATTTATATTCAATATATTTAGTCATTTCCTATTATACCCTTCTTCTTTTAATTTATTTATTTGTTTTCATTTTAATTACGATACTGCCACATTCATTTATAACCATTGATCTTATCATCCTATGGTCAAAAGGTGGTTCTCGTAGTTATCAAGGCAGAAGGTGGGTTCGGATAATAAAGTTTTACAATATATATATATATATATATATATATATATATATATATATATATATATATATATATATATATATATATATATATATATATATATATATATGTGCATATATATATGTATATATATGTATATGTATATATATGTATATGTATATGTATATGCATATGCACATGTACATGTATATGCATACGCATATATGCATATATGTATGTATGTATAAAACATGTATAAAACATTAAAATCAAATTAAGTTGTACATTCATAAAGTCATAATTCATAACTCATAAGTCATAACTCATAACAAAGAAAAATAGTAAAAATATGGTTTCATAGCCAAATAGCTAACTAGCTAGTCATCTTCATCATCAACTATATCATCGGTTGTGAATAACATGGCTTTCATTTCTGGCTCATCAAGAGAAAGGCTGGCTATTTCAAGTATCCCAACATCATCTAATGTGTCAAATCCATATCCTCCCAAATCCCAAAGAGTTTTATTATGAATTATTTTCTTAAGTATTGGAAAATCAGTGTCCTACCCGTGTCCGACCCGTATCCAAAATTGTGTCAAGATCGAATCACACGCTGACACGCAGACGTGGCGCGGCGTATGACGTGTCACAAACCGGTTCGAGGTGTGTCGGGTCCGACATCGCCACTCCGAGGTTTTTCCGCGGTCGTGCTTCCTAGCATGCGACTAAGGAGAAAGTCTTTGCAACCGAAGTCAGCAGTGGAGCCAAGTGACGTGCCAGCGCTTGTAGGGGTCAAAGTGGTTAGTTTAGTAGAAGTATTAGTCAAATAGGAATACATATTTGGTTCCATGCATAACACAATGCATAGTCGACTATAATGGCCTTTTGGGTCAGCGTGTCTGAAGCTAAGGACTATTGTTTTTCTCCTTTGCTTAATCAGTTCTCTAGTTATATTAGAAATAGGATTTACCCCCTCATTCTCTATAAATAGAGATGAGGGGTGAGGGTTATGTAGATCATTATTTTCATACTTAATCAATAAACGTATGGTTAAGGGTATTATCTTGTGCGGTTTAACTTTTCTGTAGACATATAAATTTGCTGGTGTGTTTTGTCCTCGAGTATCGGGGTAATCCACTCTAGATTCCCATGTTTGTTGTAAGTATTTACAACAAGTGGTATCAAGAGCTTGGTCGAGGGTTTTTGGAAGTCTAGGATCGATATCGAAGGATTTTTTTTGGGTTTCGTTGAAGAAGAACTCGTCGTTTTCTGGTTTCTAGCGATTGACAAAGAAGGTTGTTATTGTCTCAGGTTCATGAACAATAACAAAAGCAGCAAGAGGAGTCGACACAGAAAATGGTATCTTGGATTTTCGAGGTGTCGAGGTTATCAACGCGGGTTTCATTAATTTTAGGGGTTTGATGGTTTTCGATTAACTGAAGATCAATAAAGGTTTTGTGTTGTTCGGGTTTTTCTCCGGTCACACAACAAAAATTCAAAAAAGAAGGCAACATCATGTTTTTTGTGTTTTGAAAACAAGGGAAAATATCAAAAATAGGTGTTAAGATAAAACGGTTTCTTCTTTATTGCTCTTGGTGGGAAGAAATATGTCCAAGAAATTAAAAGAAAAGATTAGTATCAAGTGAGAAGAATAATTAAAATAAGAAATGTTAGAAGTAATTCTAGCCACACATTTCAAATTAGGAAAGAAAATTTGAAGGAAGACGATCCATATCCCAGAAAGCATCTGAAATATGTGGTTCCGATTTCTTCTTATTTTTAATTTTTTTTATTCTACTCATTTGATCATAACTCTTATTATTTAAACAAAGGTCATTTAATTTGAAGTGTATTGCACTAGGAGGCTTTGTTGGGTTTTATTGATTTTTGTAAGGTTTATTACAAGGATTAATTAATCAACAAAGGGATAAAGAATGATGTTAATTACCAAGTTTGACGTCATGAAATTCGATGGAACTAAGGATTTCACACTATGAAAGATAAAGATGAAAGCTTTATTGACTCACAAAATTTAAATGTGAGTCTGCATTTTTGGCTACGAAGCTTACAGGGGGTAGTAGACATGACTTGGGATGAGATGTTCAAGAGTGTACGTAGTGCATTGATATTGTGATTGATTGACCATGTCCTAAGGGAGGTCAACAAGGAGATGATTGCAGCGAGGATATGTGAAAAGCTCGAGACTTTATACATGACAAGGTCTTTAGCTAATCGTTTGTATTTGAAGAAGAAGCTATACACCTTTTATATGCATTCGGGTAAGGAACAATTTGAACATATTATTGTGCCGATTTAGTGCCCAATGATCTTTGACTAGAATTTGAATAGAAAATACCCTTATTACAAATGGATTACCTCAATGTCAAAAACATTCAAGAAGTCATCTTTAAAGTTCTACATAGTCTAAAGAAAGACTCACCACTTCCCGAGGCAAAACTCAGCTTTTGATGTACCTGAACCAAGAATAAAATGATGGAATCACTGAGTGATGATAATAGCTCACTGAGTCCCCTTTTATCTCCTGAAACTAACCAAGACATCCTAAACTTGGATACTTAAGTAAAAGTATCTAAGCCCCTGAAACAAATAAACGAGAACTTTGATAACGTCATAAGAGAAATCTAATTATCAAAAAAAGTCAACAAATACAAGAGCTGGTATAAAAAGGTAAATAGTTGTCATCATTGTACCTTAAAGCAATGTTGGACATGTTTCAAGAATAAAAACATTTAATGCACTAAGATTCTTGTGTATTTTCCTAGTTAGACATTTGTCATGTTGCTTTCAATCCACAGGTATCCACCTCACATTTTCTTGTACAAAGAAATGTTGTAAAGGAGTAGATGTCACTTCGTAAAATTAATGTGTTAGCATTTACTCTTCCTAAAACTAAGTCCCATAAATTTACTCAGTGCTTAGCATAGTTTTTACTTAAACACAATACTTAGGTTTATGCCTAAGAAAGTGAGGAGATCATCTTACATTTTGTCATTCAACTTTGATTGTTATTTTGCAAGAAATCATAGTAAATTCTTTGATTTATTTAACGAAGAATTTAAAATGTTGAAAAACTTTGTTGTGTTCTCTTGTTTAAACTGTATTTGTACACATCCTTTTAACCTGTTTAAACATACATCTAGTTGATATGGAAAATTGGTTTACCTTAGTACTCAGGTTATAATCACTTCAAAGATGGAGGCTTGGGAATTGGAAGCCTTTACGGTTTTAATACGGCATTGCTTTATAAATGGAAGTTGCGATTCCGTACGGCTCCGGATGCTTTGTGGGTTAAAATTATTAAAAGTATTTTTGGTCATGATGATGGCTTGTTGGCTTCGAGATACAGGAGAAATTTTAGCTCAATTAGGGTCAATAGCCTTAAAGCTAACAAGGAGCTTGACTCCAAAAACGTGAGATTAGATGCACTTGTCAAAAAACGAATTAGAGATGGTTATGGTAAGAAGTTATGAAAACAATTGTGGATTGTTGAATGTCCACTTAAGGAAAAAAATTCTCGGATTTTTAGATTAGACACGTTAACGAATGCGATGGTCAAAGATCGGATTTTTTTGTCTTTGGACTCGGTTTGGCTTCGAAGACATCCGAAGGGGGAGGGGGATGACTGAATTCAAACAATAGAATTACTTCTCATTTTGCTCGGTTCTTGTTCTTTATCGGCACAAAAAGATAGGTGGGTGTGGTCTGGGGATGGAGCAGGGGTGTTCACTGTTGCGTCGGCAAGAAGCATTATTGATATAGGCACTTTGGTTATTAATAATACTCCCACGAGATATAGTAAGGATGTTTCGATAAAGATCAATGTCTCTATTTGGAAAGTACTCATTGATAAGCTCCCGACTCGCGGCAACTTGGAGAAAAAGGGTTTGGATGTTCCATCTACTTTGTGTGGTATTTGTGATGATGTTACGAAGATTGGTAAACATGTTTTCTTGAACTGTGAGGTTGCTTTGGAGATATGGAGAAAAAAAATTCGGTGGTAGGATTTGGACATTCCACACTTGCTTTCGATGAAAGAATTACTTGGTAGGGTGGATAATCTCAAGATTTCAAAAAATCAAAAAAAGGGATTGCACAACGTTGTGATTACCGCAGCTTGGAGCATTTGGAGATTCCGGAATGAGACGTATTAATATCAAAGTTCACATAAATACATAAGCTCGGGAGTTCGGGACTGATGATAAACACTATACATCTTAAAGAGAAAAAGTAGAGAGAGAGAAAGGTGAAAGAATGCGTGTTTTATTAAGATTGAAAAATATTGAATGAACTACATTTTCCCACACCCCTCATGGAGAGTCATGAGGGGTATTTATAGAATCCTTACAACAATAGTTTGCCTCATGTGCATAATAATTCCATGAGGGCACAACTATATTACGTATCTAATCCAATTCATGTGTGAGCCGTTATTTTCACAAAATAGCAAAGCTAACAATCTCCCTCCAACATAGTGTCACACGTGAATGGTTACAACGAGTCCTATAAGTACATAACAAAGTAAAATAACAATGTTATTGAAGCGCAGAGTCTTTGAGGATGTCACTGCAATCAAGATACTGAGGATGACTTGAAGTTCTTTCTTCCAAAAATCTCGAATTTGATCTTTGGCACTAACTGCAATGATATTTGTAGCTGTGAACTCCTTATGTATCATCATTGATGTTTCGTTTCTGAATACTCCGACATCGATCTTTAGCACTGACGGCACTGATCCTTGGAGCTATAAACTTCTTGTACTGTAATGATCTAGTTAGGTTATTACTTATATAAAGCAAGATCTGGACTCAACTAGGGTATGAGCAACATTGATTGATTGAAAGCATTGCGGAATAATAAGAACACAATCAATATCACTAATAAGGTTTTCTTTATTCATAGAATAAAAATAAACTACTAATACTACTACTACTACTACACGCTCTATACGTTTCTAGACTCTCATTGGAGAAGTCTACTATGAATGGATGGATGCTCATAACCTAGACGCCCCCTCTTTATATAATAGAGGGAGGTTACAAGAAACCCTAATCCTAGCTTACTATCAAAGCTATCTATATATTTCATATTAGGCCCTCATTGTTTCTTCTTTCTTCATTCCGCCTACTACCAAGAGAAACCGACAAGATGATATATATATATATATATATATATATATATATATATATATATATATATATATATATATATATATATATATATATATATATATATATATATATATATATATGTATATATATATATATATATATATATATATATATATATATATATATATATATATATATATATATATATATATATATATATATATATATATATATATATATATATATATATATATATATATATATTTAATAAACATGGCGGTGAATCTGAAAGCAATGAACCGATTAGCGGGAACCGAAGCAATAACCAAATAGAACTCGCCAGAGGAACCAACCAAGAGGGAACTCTAACCAAACAAAATATGCAACCAAGAGGAACATCAAATCAAGCCGAAAATATGTTAATTACTAGGGTTCATCGTTGAATAAAAATTCAACTCACCAAGACTAGTATAAACTTTAGAAGACCAAAATTAACTAACTGTCAAGACCAGAAATCACATGTACAACAACCGATCACGGACAGTATAAACCTTTTAGGCGGTCAGAATTAAGTTCCCACGCTGCCTGTATTATAATATTTGAACAGTACCCAACCAATATGAACACTCGATGAAACCAAACAATGAACCTAGTACTGCTGCTGTCCACATGCGTATATATCAACATCACCAAACCTGGGACCCATTATCCAATCATCGTAGGACTCATTACTTTCACGATAGAATCAGATACATTCGTAAGTTATTAAAAACATGTCAGCAAATGGAAAAACTATCCCCACATAATGTACAAACCCACATGATCTTCAATTAAAAACACAATGATACCGAATATCACGATTGACCAATCAAAACACTGAAGGCGACGTGAGAAACCAATACCATGAGACCAATTAAATGCGCCGTCCAAATCAGCTAATGACTTTAAAATACAAACCACCAATATTCGAATATAGTATTAGTCAATCAATGAATCACGTGAATATCAAAAATTAATTGACCCATTAGTAGCAGTACGAATAAAAGACCAATTCATGTGAATTTATAGACCAACCTTTGACCATGTAATTGCCAAAGCATGTCAACCAATCGAATAATAAACGACAAAAGAATATGAATTCGAATAATACCGATTGAGAGCAATCAATTTGTACTAGGTAGCATGAATACCTAAAAAATCGATCCGCTCATCCGCTTCTTTCTTCTTTTCACATCTCACGCTCTTTTCTTTAAACATCTCGTCGTTATAGATCAATTAGGGTATAAACCCTAATTAGAGGAAAACCTTATAAACCCTATATCCAGAGCCACGAGGCTCTGATACCAATTGTATAAACCAAGATCTGGACTCAACTAGGGTATGAGCAACAATGATTGATTGAAAGCATTGAGGAATAATAAGAACACAATCAATATCACTGATAAGATTTTCTTTATTCATAGAATATAAATAAACTACTAATACTACTACTACTACACGCTCTATGCGTTTCTAGACTCTCATTGGAGAAGTCTACTATGAATGGATGGATGGTCATAACCTAGACGCCCCCTTTTTATATAATAGAGGGAGGTTACAAGAAACCCTAATCCTAGCTTACTATCAAAGCTATCTATATATTTCATATTAGGCCCTCATTGTTTCTTCTTTCTTCATTCCAGCTTGTGGGTTTTGTAATCATCAAATATGTAATTCCTAACAATACTCACTCCTAACTAGTGAGCATTTTCTTTAAGATGCTCCCTCCCAAACTGACAACCCTTATATTAAATCTCTTTGGTCTTCTAAACATGCATCGGAGAAAGTAGACTCTAGACTGTAGCATAATTTTTGTATGTTCGAGGAGCAACATATCAATATAACTCACATAGAATGCATCCAAGTTGTTTATTAGGCCCTGATGTACACATTATTGGTACCTCTTTAGTTCCAGATTAAGCACAGTTTCCTCAATAAATCAAATCATGGAAGATGAAATAATAATACCGACTAACTCACCGTAAAAATCAATGTATATGCCTATAGCCCTTCTTCATTGACCCGATAAATCTCCAAGTACATTACTTCTCCCACCTTACGGTTGCGAGTTATCAGAATCATCATAATGTTGTGTACATGCCGTAAACTCTATCTTGATGCAACATCTGTTGTGTACAATACCCCATGAGTTATATGTTTATCTACGACTCTCTTTACAATCTCATCTCTTCTTTTCAACCTATTAGAAACCTCTTCAAAATCCAACCAGCTAGTAATGACCACGTATGGAAACAACCCGATATAACCAATCTAAAAATGAATTAATATCCCCAGCTTTGTGACTTCATGCTTGTATTAATGATTTGTGACTTAAAACCTATACCGAGCATTACAATGTAACTCTTTAAATTATGAGGTGTATAGTGGATAAACGCCCATAAAAGTTTTCTTGAGACATACAACTAACCACTAGCTTGACTCTAAAATAGATAAGTGCACCCTTGAAATGTCAGTTCAATCTCAAATAAGCAGTATCGTACAAAAATTACGTAGTCACAAAAAACTGATACTAGCTGTTGTCATTTGACGTGAATCTTGATAAGGATCGTTCACGAGATTGATGTGTGATGAATATTTATTTGTAATGGATTTCGCTTTAAAGGTTAAGGTTTAAGCAGTGATAATAGTAAAATGATGTGGGTGTTTGATTTTGACGTAAATCATAAAAACGTTAATAACTTAAAAATAGAGCTACTTCGATCTTGAAAATTATGTTAACTAACGTAGTGGTTAACACGTCTTTATGCTCATTCCATAGTACAATTTGACAGGTTAACACGTCTTTGTGCTCATTCCAATGTTCGATTTGATAGGTTATGGGCCTACCAAAGAGTCCCGTAGCTCAAGTTATGCTAATTTGGAAATTGATCAAATTTCAGCTTGAAAAGGTCAAATCTCTGGTCCTAAAATGTCAATTATTGGCTTGGTCAAATCTAAACTTCCTTGGTCAAACCTCGGCTCCTAGGTGAATCTCGGCTCCATGGTATCTCGACTTTTACTTATCTCGGCTCCAAAGTCAATCTCGGCTTCTACCTATCTTGGCTCCAAAGCCAATCTTGGCTCCATTGTATCTCAGCTTCATCTGAATCTCGGTCCCAAGCCGAAAATTGCGGACCACTCATATTTCACTTGGTACCGAGCTCGGTTTGATGAACACCATATCACTACAAGAAATCTGTTGATTAGCCACGAAAATTAACCATGAAATCTCCTTAAAGTTCCCACCAATTACCCATAATTACATATATGAAACATTTATGAAACTTCCCCTCGAATTTCCTACGAATTTACCCACTGAACTACCCACGAAGTTATATTTAGTGTGTAATATGTGGGTAAATTGTTTCCGCAAGAATATTTCCCATGAAGTAACCATGGTTTATCTTGCCATGGGTAAATATGTGGGTAATTTTGTGGCTATATTAATGTTTCCCACACTCTATTTTTTCATGGGTAACTCTCAGCGGGTAATTTGTGGGGAAGCATATACACATACATTTATCAACATACTGTTTACATGGGTATTTGTCGATAGGTGTTTTTATATGCGAGTTTTGTATGACATAACTTACAATTGAACAACGTAACTTACAATTATATATAGTTTTCATTAATGCTTAAAAAGGCCCGAACCGGTAAATACTTATGACTGTTATAAGAAGAATATGAGAAGTGTTAAGCTCATACACTTATTGCTGAAAAAAAAAGTGAAATGCTTAAAAAAAATCGGAAAAGGCATGTCAACCTCTTAAAATGAGAGGTTCAAGCGTTGTGAGTTATGACTCAGTGTTGTAAATATCGATCTTGGCGGCCGATATATCGGTGATATATCACTTATCGGTGGTCGACCGATAAGATATTTCACTTATCGGTCAAATTTATCAGTTTGGTCAAAATCGGTCAAACTCGGTCAAAAATCGGTCAAACTGTTTTTTTTAATTGATAAATAATTAAAAACTTGTGGCTTTTATTTTTCAAGGATGTTAAAATTTTTAGTTTTTTTTTGTTATTGACCTATTTTGTTATGATATTGTTAATATTTTTTTTAAATAACTTCCTTTATAACTTATGGTCTCCGGTATATCACTGATATATCACCCCAAGACCGATATGGCGTTTGGCGGAGGTATACCGCCGAGCGGTATTTAAAACCATTGTTATGAGTGTTTCTAATTGTGAGATAATGCCCAAGTGTTGGGATATGAAAGCATCAAGATATAAAAATCGTGTAAGTCGCAGAAATCCGGAAGAAGTCAAAGAGTCAAAGTAATCGCTAAAGACAAAGTCAAAGTAATCGCACTATGAAGTCAAAGTACCGCAAGAACAAAAGAACTGTTATATTCGTTTATGGAAAGAATTGTATTCCATGTTTAGATTACTTGTCGTGCAAGAATACAAATTGTAAACCGACTAGGATATCTCGAGCCTATAAAAGGACTCCTAGATTGGCATTAGAGGTACGATTTACGTAAAGAGTTTTAGAGTTTACAATTAGTGTTTTAGAGAAAGTTCAATTATCTTAGAGTCAGATTAGAGTATCTGCATAATAAGCGATTTAGAGTTTATAATAAAAGTTATTCTTCTTAGCTTTGTTAAGTAAATTCCGCGTGACTTAATAAAGATTGCTCGTTTCTTTGTTAATAACTTAGGATTTATCCGAGGTTATTAAACCTTAACAAGCTAGTTTAAGTTAGTTTGATTAAAGTATATCGATCCAACAAGTGGTATCGAGCTTGTGTGGAAAATCGACTAGAAGAAACCCTACTCAACAATATTCGGGATGTCGATCAAACTGCTCCACCACCCTCAATCACCTCACCCGTAATTCCAATAATCAAGAAGGAGAATATGATCTCTGGTGCATGAAGATGAGGCAAGATATTGCCATTCTGCATCATGCTTTATGGAATGTAATTGTTAATGGGAATGAAGTTATTCTTGAACCCATTAGTATTCCTCGACAACCAAGCGCACTAAAAGCATTCCCTACCAAGAAGAACTATTAGGAATCAAGAAAAGGCACTAAATATTCTCTTATACGCCATTCCGGATGGTCATCTTCAAATTTCATGATGCTAAAGATGCTAAGCAGCCTACAGGTCGCTCTCAAGACCAGATTGAGGAATGAAGCCTAAGAAGATGCACAAACTTCTGTCAAACAACAGGTTTGAAACTTTCACTGTAGGAGAAAGAGAGAGTCTTGATGTCGTGCATATGATAGGTTTCAAAATCTCCTCAACATGTTGGAGTTATACAAGGCACAAGTGTCATTGAGGATGCTAATTTGAAGTTTCTAAGAGCTTGCCATCTACATGGCATGTGATTGCTACCATGATCGAGGACAACAAGGATTGATGTTATGGACTTTGATGATCTCATCATCAACTAAAGGTGTATGAACATGAGATGAGTGGTCAACCCAATTCCAAATCTCACAAGATTGCTTTTCTATCATCTCGAAGAAGAGCAAGATCTAAAGCATCGCTTCTCCTCAAAATCTTGCTTCTCAAAGCATCTTTGCTTACAATCCTTCATATGCTCAAGAGCCCCACCATCTACCACTTTGCACTCAGATGAAGGTGTGTCCTTCTTTGCACAACAAGCAAGCTTCACCATCACTTATGAAGAGGATCTAGCGCAGTTGAAGAAGATGCACTCAAGAAATTGATATCGGTGGCAAGTTGCTATGATCAACGCAAGGATCAAAAGTACATGAAGAAGACAGTAAAAAGTATTGATTTCAAACCAAACAAGGAATAACTTTGACAAATCTCAAATTGAATGCTTCAATTGTCAAAAGATCGGTCACTTTGTAAGGAGTGCAGTTTGCTAACTATCAAGCAAAGCAGTAATATCGAGAAGCCAAAACTTGAGCTTAAAGAAATTCCAAGAATCAAACAAAGGCTTTGTTGCTCAAGAGAATCTATCGGGTTGACCGAGTGAAGAATTTGATGATGAACCAATAACTCATCGATGGTAGCATGGAAGATGAAGTTAAAGACGCAGTGGAAGCATTGACCGGAGCACCGCTTTTGATGAAGAATACGAACATGCCGCTGGAATCGATGATGGCTTTGGAGGATTTGATTGGAGCAAGAAAGTGAAGATGATCCCGTTTCTTCTTGCTATGGTGGCTACTTCAACAACTCGGTCTCCTATCTCGAGGTATGCTCAAACCGTTATGCGCTTTATCTAAAATTGCTTAACAATTATGCGATTGAAAGAGATAATTGTGTTAGGGCTAGGTCCGAGGTAGCAAGTTATCAAATCACTTTAGAATCTTTGGAAGCCAAAATATTAACTCATGAAAATAATGAAATGGCTTGGGTGAAAAATATGAACAGGATTATCGATTAAAACTTAGTGAATGGAAACTAAAGCGTAAAATTTCTTAAATTGAGAAATTAACTAAGGAAAGAGATGATTTGTTAGCTAAGTTTGTCGTTGGGAGCGTCTGGCTTGTCCCATGTTGCTTATGTTGAAAACAGAGAAGGGCTTACATTAGAACAGCTTAGGATTTGGAATGGACTTTAGTAAAATAGATGAAGACCAACCTAGTGATCGGGATGATGGTGTTTTGAGGACATAACCACTAGTGATGATGAACTCATTAACTATGTAGATACATCTAGTAATGAGGGCTCAATAAGTGAACCACCTCACGAATATAAGAAAGACAATGGTTATCATCGTTGTTCCTCATCCATTAGTCATCAACCTCTAGGCCCGATGTTTCTCAATTTGGAGTAGATAGGTCTAGAGTTTAGGAAGAAGCTTGTAGCTTAATCTAGGTCCGAGAAACCCAAAGAAGTCGTTGAAAATAATGTTCAAAATCAAGCAACCTACGAGAAACAAAGTGCTCAACAACAAGACCTTCGCAAAACCTTTTCAAAACAAGATTGCTAAACCTTTGGGATAACTTTGGTCAAAACAGATTTTATCATTCACAAAAAGGCAAAATAATTTTGGGCATAGACATAGAAGAAGTCACTTTGGACATATGGGTCAAAAATCGTGTTTTGTGTATTACAACCTCATCACTTAATCAAAGATTGTGACAAACACTCGTAATATCTAAGCAAGTTTCCAAGGAATAAGTCTACCAACCGTAAACCTAGAGAGCATAAACCAGTTTGGAATAATTCAAATAGGATTAATCACGGAAACTTCACACCGGATCACGATACCACATCGTAGAAGACCTTCAAGATATCACAAGATTTTCCAGTATCGCTTTCAGAACAAGGTAATCGATCATACTACTTGGAATAGGAATCCTAGGAAATCTCTATCAACCTAGAAGGTATTCCAATACACATAGGGATCTAGATCACAAGAACCACTCGTTAAACCGAATGGGTTAAAAGGAAAATCTGTGAGGACAAACAAAGACGCTCCACAAAAAGTGAATCGATGTTTTGTGATACAAGAAAGTGCTAATAATCCGTGAAAGAGATTTATGTTGAAAACCGTAAAGTTTTGAAAATCCACATGCTAAAACCAAAAGATAATTTTGGATCATCATCAAGGATAATGGAATTACATACTCAAGGAATTTGAGTTTGTAACACCACAAGGGAACACAAGTCAAGAATGGCTGGGTTCCTAAAAGTTTCTAACTCTTTTCTTTGTGTGCAGGCAACCCGGTAGAGGAGCTTAAAGATCATCTTATTGTGGATAGTGGTTGCTCTGGCGGTGATGACAGAGATAAAGAGATCCCGTCTCGATTTAGATCTATTAGTGATATAGGGTTGATATTCGAGGCGTTGAAAGATAGGTTACAACGCCTCAATGGTGAACGTGATATAGAGGGTGACATCACGATCCCGAAGTTACGTAAAGATGCTAGGGTTGTTATTAACCCTAGCACGCATGATGTTCATTCGGATTCTATTTGGGGTAATACTAATCGACAATACAAGTTATAGTACCACGTTTGTGGGTGGTTTGGATTCGAGTACTAAAACCGCTGATGTTGATGTCCGTCCTAACGTGGTGAATACTTCTACTTCGTGCCCTAACGTGATTGGTAGTGAAACTAACGGCAAGGTCATTTGCTAATGTATTAAATCCGGAACGTGTCTCTAGGAAAGTGAATTTTCGTGCCTTGGTGAATGAGACGCCAATTGAAAATCATGATACGGTGCTTCCAAAGGCTGCTATGGAGGTGTATTCAACCGTTATGAAAATACACTTGTTGGCTTCTTTATTGGCAAGAATGTTGCTTTTCATTTGGTTCGTAATCACGTCTCCAATACGTGGGGTAAGTTTGGTTTAAGAAACTAATGAAGAATGATGATGGTGTTTTCTCTTCAAATTCGATTCTAAAGAGGGTGTTGAGAGTGTTCTTCAACGAGGCCCATGGATTATTTGTAATTCTCCTCTCATTCTCACTAAATGGACTCTCGATGTGCTATTGTTAAAGTGAGGTAACTAGAGTTCCGTTTGGATTAAATTGCATAATGTGCCATTACTTGCATATTCGGAAGATGGATTGAGCTTAATTGCTACTCAAAGTGGTGTCGATTATGTTAGATGCTTTACTAGTTCCATGTGTGTTGATTCATGGGTCGCATTAGTTTTGCACGTGCTCTTGTGGAATTGTCATCTGAATTTGAGCTTAAACATGTGGTGACTATGGCGATCCCTAATAAGGATGATAGTGGTTTTACTACGGCAAGTATAAAGGTGGAATATGAATGGAAGCCGCAACGTGTGGAATGTAAAATGTTTGGGCATGATCACGCTTGTTGTCCTAAGAGTATTAGGAGCATAATGATGTTCCTCCCGCTTAAATGTGGACGAACCCGATGATGGTTTTAAGGTGGTGCACAATCGGAAAGCCAAACCTAAAGGCACGTAAGATGGTGGAGGTATTAATATGGGTAAGGGTCCTAGATTTGCACCTAGGAAGGTGTATATGTTGCAAAGACGAAGACACCATGTACCGCAAGTGGTAATGCTAAAGTTACACCGATTACTACGCCTAACTCTTTGGGACTCTTGAGGTGGAAGATGATTTGGGCAACCCAAGCATCGTGTGTTGATTCTTCTACTAACAAGGTCAAGACGGGAAGTCTTTTGGTACTACTAAGGAAGCGGTATTGATGGATCTCGGGACGGACTCTTATATTGGTGAGGCGTCTAAGCCTCCGGAGACTGGGACTTATTCTCACGCAGCTTGTGAGTGATTCAATGGGAACAATGGATGGTGGTTCTACCCCATAGTCGAGAAAATTGGTAAGCTTGAAAAGTTAATTATTGATGGGAAAGCTACTCTTGTGATGATGATGGTCAACCTATTCCGCCTACCTCTTCTACTAAGAGAGTTAACCTTTCTCTAAAGTGGGAGAGATTGAGGTATCCGATTCAAGATGAGGTTGTTATAACCCATTTGATGAGTCTGCTAATATTTTTGGTGGGGCCAAGAATTTGAAGATGAGTATGATGACTATGACTTGATGACTATACGAAACAGTTCGTGATCTTCGAGGAATTTGGATTCCTTTAATGCCATGTATGGCACAACGTTTCAAGGTCCTAGGAAGTAGTTTTATTGTTGTGTCATATGTTATCATTTGAGTAGTGGTTTGTTTTCTTGTTTAGAGAATTGGACGTAACTTGTTATGTAAGCTTTATGCCTATGTAACGGTCGAGATACGGGATTTCACTCATATCCATTGTACTTAAACGCTTTATTTGGTTAATATATTTACCGTGGTGCAGGATTACTCCCTTTACCCAAAAGAGTTGCTTTTGGGAATGATCCCAATGGAGGAAGGATTACCGAAAGGAACAATCAAAGCTGGAAGAATCGATTTTGAGAATGTTAGATATGGAAGGAGCTAAAGTTCAACTTCATGTCGGCCTCTCAAATGCGATAAAAGCATCTGTGTTATTCATCGGCCACGGCATGTCTTATTCTTTCATCGACTTCAAACTGCTTGTCGATGACTGGTAGTACTCTTAGTACCACGGACTAATGATGTGTATAGTCTCGACATGAAGAGTCTTCACTCTTATGGAAGGGCCACATTTAGTGGCAAAAGCATCAATCAAGAAGCATCGATGCCATAGAAGATTGGGCCATGTTAACTACAAAATATCAACAAACCGGTCAAAGGCAATTTAGTTAGAGGTTTACCTTTAAAGACTTACAAGAATGATCATTCATGTTTGGCATGCAAGAAGGGTAACAACATAAAGCTTCATGCAAGAAGCTTGAGGAAAGACCTATAAGAGATCCATTGAGTCATTACATATGGATCTGTTTGGACTCGCTCTCGTGGCAAGTTTAAATAAGAAGAAATCTTGCTTAGTTATTACGGATGATTGCAGAGATTTAGTTGGGTATTTTCTTGGGCTTTAAAGATGACACTTTTGATGCTATTCGGACTCTAATTATAGCACTAGAAACCAATTAAGACTCAAAGTTAGAGGTATTAGATGTGACAATGGGATGAATTCAAGAATAAACTTATGGATGACTTCGTGCTAACAAAGGAATCAAAAGGGAGTTCAAGATTGCAAGAACACCACAAAGAAATGGTGTTGCGTAAGGAAAAATAGGACTTTGATTGAAGCGGCCAGAACTATGCTTGCAG